>JAYXIM010041374.1:0-36358 GCA_037575425.1 Anastrepha fraterculus | reverse complement strand
TTTCTGCTCTACAAAACCATCTTCATTGAATTTTTGAGTTATTTAATTTTTTATTAGTTTTGAGGCTTAGAAATGGAATTCCCAGGAGGCAAAAATCAACATTTTCGACACCTGCTCTTCTTCGCTTTTCATCGGGGTCAAAAAGCTGCCGAAGTAGGCCGGGACATTTACGACTTGTATGAAGAAGGTGTCATAGGCGAGTCTACAGCATGGGAATGCTTTGCAAAGTTCAAAAAGGGCGACTTTAACGTCGACGACACGTCTCGGAAGGTCTTTTGAATTCAATGAAAAACGTCTCATATCACTTTTAAAGGAGAACGATCGCACAGTCGTAAATTGGCGGAAAAAAAGAACTGCAGTCATAAAACGGGTTTCAATCACTTTCATTCAATGGAATTTACCGAAAAATCAGGAGCTTGGGTGTCTCACGAGCTCATCGAAAGAAAGAAAGCAAGTCACTTTCAAATTGCATCTTCCCATCTCGCCCGCCAGCGAGCAACACGTATCATAAACAGCGCATTTTGCACCGAATCGTCACGGGAGATGAGAAACGGTGCCTATACATCAATATGAAGTCAAGAAAGAAGTCGATGGGTCGAATAGTTACGCCCAAGCCGAGAGTTAAGCCGGATTTTCATCCAAAGAAAATCATAATATTATATATGTTTGGTGGGACTGGGAGGACATGGTGCAATGGAAAATGCTCGGAAAGAATGCCACGGTCAACAAGAAGCTCTGCATTGCCCAGCTACACCTCGTGAATGAGGCTATTCAACTGAAAAGACCTGATCGATATGGTCTATCCTCCTTCACGACAATGCCAGGACTCATGTTGCACACCTCGTCAAAGCCGCACCCCAATATCTCGAAAGGGAGGTCCTTCAGCATGCGCCGTATCCTGCGGACCTTGCACCGACCGATTACCATCTTTTCCGCTCCCTGTCAAATCATATGAAGGGCGTTACCTTCGATAACAAAAAATTCCTTAAAAACTGGCTCAACAACTTCTTTGAAACCATACCAAGCGATTTTTGGCGGAACGGTATCAACAAATCGGTCAAGAAGTGGGAAGAGGTTGTAAGCAGCAACGGAAAATATACAATTTATTCACTTTTTGATATAATTATTGTTTTCTGTATAAATTAAATGTCTGACACAAATAACACACGAAAAATCATCAATACCAATGACAATATGAACTGGGTGAATTATTAAATTAACATAAAAAATGTATATTTGACCTAATTATAAATACTAAATTTTAATTAAAATAGGCTAGGAAAAGGTGAGGAAGAAAGAATCAAAACTCTATTGCTAGAGAATAAAAAAATGCTAATTCAAGGTACAAAAGTGGTAATTTGGTCACATTGATCACCAACTGTACCAGTGAGATGTTACAAAAATGAGCTGATATTGTCTAAATAGTTGAAAGCAAAGTAGCGGTACCACCATCTGCGCCATCTTATTAATCTCTCCCATGGCCCGTTAGCCAATCAGCTGATTCGTTGAAATACGCTGAGTACCGGTTAACAGTCTGGTATTGCACACACCTCTGAAATCTTTTTACCATGATCAAGATGTATCGTATAACAAAATTACATCACCACTTCTGCAGAGTTCGGTCGATTCAATACCTGATAAGATTCAAACGGTCGTAGAATCGGTCTTGGTTCGTGTGGCAGCTTTCGTTGAGATGATTTAAACCGACGATTCGCACCAGTTATGACCCTCTGGAGCAAATTTGGGTCGTCGCGGACAGATTCCAACATCTCATTAGCAATGTTCCTGCGATGCTGCTTTTGGTCGAAATTGAGCAGTTTTGGTGAGAATTTTGCGGCGAACCGTCTCATGCCCAAATCATTGAAAAAAATTGAATAGCACGAGCCAATCGATATGTCTAGGTCCTCAGCAACTTCTCTAACGGGAATTCGACGTTTGGTCAATACAATTTTCTTCACTTCATCAATTTTTTCGTCTGTTGTTGAAGTGCTCGGGCGACCGATAAACGTTGCTTTGGCCCAAAGTAGCTTTGGTCAACATTCGGAATGCATCCGCGCACTTAATTTCGTTTTTCACACAAAATTTGATACAGGTTCTTTGATCCATCTTTTTGAATAGGTAAAAAGCGAAGACGAGCCGAAACACGTGGATTCATTTGGATTCGAGCGTATAATACTCGTAATAAATAATTTAATAAAAAAATTCTGCTGTGGTAATTAAAGATATACTAAAAGATATAACGGCTATGCAATCAAAAGTGAAAAACCTCCATTTTTCTGAATCAATACAATTTGAACAAACTCCGCGATATTAAAAATGTTTTTAGATATCTTCTGTAGTCATAAGACACTTTTACTGCGTTCCGTTTTAGAAATAGCACGAAAACATAAAAAAACGTTGTGTATGTTCGTCACTGTATGGTAAAAGTCGATTGCATTATTTGCTTTCCATATATTTAGGTATGCGGTACTTCGAAGATTTCAAAATGCAAAGTTCACATGTAGTAATAGTCAATTTTTGATTGCAAGCGTAACCATAAGTAACTACTTGCCCACATTCATACATATGTACACACATAAATGAAAACCCTTGAGTCCTGGAGTCAGGCTGGCTGTATGCGGGAAGCAAATTGCTACAGCTAGGCAATCTGTTTTAGTTTACTACAAGAGTTTGTACAAAATGAGACCCTGCTGAGGTCATTCCAACAACAACAGCCACAAGTACAAGGCGTGTTTCCGCTGCAGACACCTGATGAAATACACACACCCATAATTCTAACTAAAGGGTGAGCCATCGACTGGTTATGAATATGTTTAGCCTGTCAGCTATGTGCAACGACGTAATGGTAAACAGAGGGTACTGCGGGGAGAAGAGTGGCATAATATTAGATTGCACCGATTGCAGTGAAAAAATTAGCACAACTTTTGGTTTGAGTTTAATGTTGACGAGATTTGTGGAAAATTATGAGAAGGGATTCAAAATACCAAAGCCTTATCGACAAAAATAAAAATTTAGTTAGGTTAACGCAAACGAGGAATATGTGATATTAAAAAGAATAACGAGTTTGGTAAAACAAAAAAAAAAAAAAACTTACCAAAACCTACAATTCCTTCAGTTCAATACCTGATTCTGCCACATTCATTGAGAATCGAGTAGCAGTTATTGTATTCCTTCAACTGCGCTAATTATTATTTGTTTTGACAGCACAGTGAAAAGTTTTTTTTTTTTTTTAAGGAAGAGGAGGTACCGGAAACCTAACTCGGTGGGCCCTAAATCTAACCTCCTACGTTACTGTCCGATCCTTCCGTCACAGTACCCATCTCCTCATGTACTACCGCTAAATATAAGTAAATAAGGGGGAAATATATCCATTATTTTTGCGTAAACGTTTTGTGCAATTTTTGCGGTCTATCTTTAGCTCCTGAACGATGCTACGACTACTAACATACCGGTCAACTACTATTACAGTATCGGTATCATAAACACCCATCACAATTTCAACGATCTGGCTTGCATTTATCAATGAAACGTACCGAATTTTCACTTTGTTGGCTTCCATTGCTAACACCCTGTAACTCACAACCGAATGGAACAAATAAAAAGCAACCAACACTTTTTTTAGTGTGAAATGTCACCTTGACAACGAGCATAAACTTTACATTGTTTGACCAATTCTTTACTAGATATCGATTACTACAGCCATCTACCGAGGAATTAATGGATTTCTTTTTCTCCATACTAATATTTTTTCGGGATCTGATTTGAGCACCAGACTCGATGTCCTTTACTGTTCTGAGGCAATACGTCAGAAGTTGCATCTACTTGTTACCACTCACCTTTTCCAAAGGGCGTCCCCGGTCGGATCTGTAGTCCTCCATACGCCGCAATCAGATTGAGGGAAGAGTAGGCGGGGCGCAACATTTGGAAAAAGGGCATGGGAAATATATTTATGGATGGCTCGAAGTTAGACGGAAGAATAGATAGGGGTTTATTCTGCAAGAAGCTCCCCATCAAGCTCAAATTTAGGCTTCTGGACCCCTGTAGCGTTTGCCGCAATTAAGGCAGCTGTGGATTGCCAGCTTGCTCCTGTAATTACAGTAAAGGAGGTAAATATCAACTCTGACAGCCAAGCGGCCATTTTGCTATTTGTGCGTTCGAAATTAGTCGGGGGAATGCCTGACTTCCCTATCGATTGCTTCGGAATACTTCGATATTAGGCTCATTTGGGTTCCCGGTCACAGCGACATAGAGGAAAACTGCTGGGCGATGAGTTGGCCAGACAGGGAACCCTTGAGACGGCTTCATCGCAATATGAGAGGATTGGAGTTCTCTTAAGAACCGGTGGTCTGCTACTGGAAAAATGAGCCTCTCTTCAGTTCAGCGAGCGCTGGACTAGCGCGCAAAGTCACGAGGTCCTTCTGGCCACGGGTAGGGCGGGGGCGCTCGAGAGAACTTCTAAGGCTAACAAAGCCACAGCTACCGAATTTGGTAGGTATCCTCACCGGACACTGTCCGTTAGGTGCCAATGCGATGAGGCTTGGCATTGCGTCAAGCCCTTTCTGCAGAAGCTGTCTGGAGGAAGAGGTGGAATCAGCTCAACACCTTCTTCTCATCTGCTCTGCTCTCGTCAGGCCATGGTTTAAGCATCTGGGCTCTCGCTTTTTCGCTACATCAACGGATATTGTGGGCTTAAATATCACACATCTTTTGAAATTCATCATCAGCTTGAAGCGGTTAACACAAACGTAAATCGCCACGTGTTGGTCGTCACCCTCAAATACTTTAATCAAAGCCCTGGATTCTGTCTGGTTCCTCCCCTTTCCTGTTCCCCCCCCCCCCCTCCCCCTGTATGGTATCTCAACGGACAAATTTAATTTTTTTGTCCAAGTGGGCTCCTCGCAAAGGCAGCCACTTAACCTAACCTAATTATTACAAAGGTTCGCTGTCTTATGCATTTTCTTGGTTTTCATTTACTACTTATCTGCTCGGTAGATCAGAGTTGCTGCATTACTTCGGCAAGAATATGCTGTACCTCGTTTTATTCGTCTACAATTTTTGTTTTTTTTTTTTGTTTTTTTGATAAAAACAAATAATATTTGTGTATGGAACTAAAGAGCCGCAGATTGCCGACCCCTGCACTATATCAATGTGTCGGGCACTCGGCTACCATTTTTTCGATTGCGCTGGAGTCGCTTTGGTTTTGGTTGTGTCTCATTGTTCGCGCTGCACACATCTCTTGCTCTATCAGGTGGAGAGGTCATAAGTCAGCTATGACAAACGCCGCGTTGCTCAGACACTTCTGAGTCCAGAGTAGACTCTAGGAGGATTTTTTTGTACTTAAACTTTGGCACTTTGGTATTAGAAATTTAAATAATAAAAAATTATATATTTTAAAAATTAATAGTAAAAAATTAAATATCAAAAAATTAAATAATAAAAAATTAAATATCAAAAAATTGAATTAATTAAAACAAATTGTGTTTTTTTTTCTAAAGGAAATATTAAAAAATTAAACATTAAAAAATTTTGTATTAAAAATTTGAATAAAAAAAAATCAAATATAAAAAAATTACGTATTAAAAATTTAGATTATAAAAAATTAAATATGAACAAATCAAATATTAAAAAATTATCTATTAGAATTTTTTTTTTTGTTGTTAAACTTTATTTTGGATTCTGTCTATACTTACAATTTTTAGAAGACATTTTACAAATATTTGGTTACATTTAAGAGTGGCTTTGATTTTAGTATTAAAGGAATATTTCCAGTGAAATATCCTTTCTAATAAATAAATTCAATATTTTATAGATGGCTCCTGGACGAGCTGAATTGGTGTTTTTCTTTTCAACCTTAAAAAGACACATGATGGTGACATGAGGGTAGAGGCCAGTTCATTTGGGTGCGATTGAAGTCGATTTCGGTATTTACTGGTTACATTTCGTATTTCCTCTTTTATTGAAGGGATATCTAAGTCCCGATGAATTTGGGCATTTGTCACGTACCACGGAGCGTTGACTAAGGTGCGTAGAGTCTTGGACTGGAAACGCTGCAGGATTTCCAAGTTTGAATTTGACGCAGTACCCCACAGTTGGATTCCGTAAGTCCAGACTGGTTTTATCACGGATTTGTAGAGGATAAGTTTGTTGTCCATGGAGAGGGTGGATTTGCGGTTTAGCAGCCAGTACATATTACGAAATATTAAACCTAGAGCTTTCCTTTTTGTAAAGATATGCGTTTTCCACGTAAGCCTTTTATCCAAATGAATGCCTAGATATTTAGCACTATCACATTGCGGAATTGGAATACGGTTTAAGTTGATTTGTGGGCAGGTGGTTCTTTTTGTGGTAAAGGTTACGTGTTGAGATTTGTGTTCGTTTACTTTCAACCGCCAGCTCCGGAGCCATTTGGAGATTTTATTTATGCTTATTTGGAGCATATAAGAGGCTTCTACGGGATCCACTGCTGTCGCCATAATAGCGGTGTCATCGGCAAAAGTTCCAGTTAGTACACCTTTTGTGGTTTGCAGATCGTGTGTAAAAATTAAGTACAGGATTGGACCTAATATACTGCCTTGTGAGACCCCAGCTTTGATTTGTTGGAAATTGGAAATTTCATTTTCGTAATTTACGTAGAACATTCGTTGGTTTAGATATGATTTAAGGAGCAAATAAGCATTTAGTGGTAATTTCTTTTTTATTTTAAAGAGTAGGCCTTGGTGCCACACTCGGTCGAAGGCTTGTGATATGTCCAGGAAAACTGCTGAACAGATTTGTTTTCGGTCGAGCGCTGTTTGTATTTTTTCGACAAGTCTATGGCTCAATTGTCGAATGCTCATTCCTGAAACCAAACTGATGTTTCGGAATTATTTGTTTGCGTTCGATAAAAACCATTCAACGTTTAAGGAAGATCTTTTCAAAAACGTTTGACAGTATTGGTAGAAGACTGATAGGGCGATAGGATTTCACTTCTCCTGGTTTTCCTGTCTTGAGCAGAAATTAGAAATTAAATATTGAAAAATTAAATATTAAAAATTTTAATAATACAAAATTAAATATTTAAAAATCAAATATTAAAAAATTATGTATTAAAAATTTAAATAATAAAAAATAAACTATTAAAAAATTAGATATTAAAAAGTATATATGCATGTAAAAAAAAAGAAATATGAAAAAATAAAAAAAATAGTATATAAAAAAAAATAATTAATTAAAAAAATGTTTTAAATACTTTTTACATCTTTTTGGGAAATTATTAAATAAATAAATAAATTGAAGTTAATATCATTGGTAATAAGTGTTGGCAAAGGCAGTACCGCAGTGACACCCAATTCAGCCATTTCACTGAGGCAATGTTGGTCTTTTCTTGCTCCCTGGCTATCAATAAATTTATCTACATTGGTTGTGGGACTGTCTTGGCTCATCTAATGGAGTAAAAATCATTGCTTCATATTGAACTGCGTTTCTTAAAATAATTACAGAAATTTACCCGCCGAAGGACTACCCTTTACACGACTTGAATAGGTTTCAGGCCTGCGGTCTTGGTGCATTCGAATTAAAAAAAAAAAAAGAAAACACCAACAATTTTCCATTTTGTGGCACCTATGAGTAGTAATCAGAGAACCTCCATTTTATGTGCAATTGTGGCATGTGTTGCACTATCTAGCATTTTGCACCAACTCTGTATAATTGCATCACAGTCAGCTTGGCTTTTACTTTTTGCTGCAATAACAACTCAAACACACAAGTACAACATTCAACACTCAAATGTTTGACAAGTTTTCGTTAGTGCCACAAACAACAATATCTTGCAAATGAGTGTAACAGTGGCACTTAAGTGCTGCTGTAACCTGGCATGCATTACTTGGCACCTCTGCCTGCAGATGTGTGCGTGTGTGTGCACACCTCGAACTGCCTATGTACTATTTTTGTACACATTGTACTCATATTTGTTTAACACTTACTTTGTCTTTCCTATTTCCACACATCTATGGCTTCTGTGCAAATAATACACACACACACACACACTCACGTGCAAGTGGGTTCTTTACTTTGTGTTCGCTACACACAATTAATTTGCCATGTTGCCACAATATTTGCCATGCATTGATTAAGAAGAAAGCCAAAAATATAAAACAAAAAAACAATAAAGCGAGCATACGAACAAAATGGAAAGTGCTTCACAATGCACCTTGGAAGCCTAACAAATTGCAAAGTGAAAATGTGTTCTTTGCCACATAGCGAAATGACTTAGCTAGGCAAAGTGGACACCTTGCAGCATCTGCAGCATAGCATGAGTTAGTACTTGCTGCTCTCCTACACATACATACATACTCGTATACTTACCAATCCAGCTGAAATCCGCTTAGCATTTGATGTGTAACGTGCATGCATAGTAGCAACGTTATCTGATCGGCAGTGATTATACACTGCCCATTGAAACACGCATATGTATGTACATAGTAAATATATTTCTACCAACCCCGAACTACAAATTGACTAACAAATAACCACAAAACCAAAAAGTCGACTTCATCAACTGATCGACTCGATTGCCCCTTCACTTCAGCTATTGCGGATATGTTGATGTGATTCTAATCTTGTCTGAAATTTCAACAATATTTCCAGCTGTATCAGCAAAATATTCCTTTCTCTTGTTCTCTTCCCTGTTCCAAATTTCTTTTCCTCAAAGCTTCAATATCTACTTTAATAAATACATATTTCCTCCTCTTTGATGCATTACGGCTTATTGTGTTTGTTGGTAAATTTGTAGCAGTTGTTGTTTTCTCTTTTGTATTGTCCGGTCACCATCTACGTTGATATTTCGTTGACTCGGTGTTTTTACTTGCTTAAGCGGCTTGAATGTAAAATACACTAAGAAATTCCATTGATGCCACAGTGGAGGTATTTCTCTGTGTCTGAATTCGGGTATAGATGTTTCAGTTTGCTTCAATACTACAATGAATTTCAATTAGGAAGCAGTCAATACTGTGGCAGTGACTGATTTGCATTTAACCACAATTTTCGTTATTATGCTTTAAAATTTTTGGAAATTCCCACAAAGTTCGGAAGGTTATAAATACAATTCTAAGTATATTCGTATGTTTCTGGTTCTAGGTGGAGAATTAATTGGCCGTTTAAGTTTCGTATGTTAAAAATAGCTTTAAGAAGTAAAGCCTAACATAGTATCATACTAACTTCGCAGCCGTGCACACATGCATTGGGCCTGTCCTGAAATGTTGCTAGCAACATTCGTTGTCAAATGAGCAGCAACGTCAAATATATGAGCATCGCCCCAGAACAAATTGGTAAATTTTAATGGAAAAAGTGTTTTTAAACTAATTAATACAAATATATAGGGGCACACAAGGTAGGTAGGTAGGTAGGTAGGTAGGTCTGGTGGCTGCCAAAATGACACACTTAGGCCTGTCGTAGGTCCAGTGTGATACCACTGGAACTTTTTTCTTACACTATGGGATCGCCCCTCGGCAGGCAATGGCAAACCTCCGAGTGTATTTCTGCCATGAAAAAGCTCCTCATAAAAATATCTGCCGTTCGGAGTCGGTTTGAAACTGTAGGTCCCTCCATTTGTGGAACAACATCAAGACGCACACCACAAATAGCAGGAGGAGCTCGGCCAAATACCCAAAAAGGGTGTACGCGCCAATTAGAGGTATATATATTAGGCCGGGCCGATTTGTGGGGAGGCAAACAAATCGCCCATTGCTCTGTGAAAATCATATTCTAGGGATCAAAATAAGAAACTTTGCCGAAGGAATCATACCTCTAAAACGAATTCTGATATCCCCCAATTTGGGTCGAACTTTTTAGTTTCTTTTCTATAACTCACTTAAATTAATTTTTTCATTTATATATGTTCTGACTAAATAAAATTCTTAAGAGAAAAAATAAATATTGTTATAAATAAATAATAAATATTATTATAAACAAATAAAAATAAAGAAAAAACAAAGCCATTTAGCCGATTTTTTCATGTAAAGGCCAAAAATGGTGATATTTTGAAATTGGGGGACATCAGAATTCGTTTTAGAGGTATGGTTCCTTCGGCAAAGTTTCCTATTTTGATCCCTAGAATATGATTTTCACAGAGCAATGAGCGATTTTTAAACCGACCCGCCCTAATATATATATATATGGGATCCTTTTTAAACCATTCTGTGGCTTTTAAAAACGTACTTAATTTCGTTAGTTTAAGATATCCGCTACATCTGTTAAAAATTCACTACGAAGCGTATAAAGTCTTCTTCTAGCTAATCCTTCGCAGTCACATATGAGTCGTTTAATAGTTTCCTCTTTTTCTGTACTGTAGCAGCTACTACAATAATCATAATATGGAACTCCCAGCCTTCTGGCATCGTTATCTATTAGACAGTGATCGGTTAATATGCCTATCAATGTTCTTGTATTCTCGTTCTGCCTGCTGAACGACTACTGTTGAGTTCCGGCCATGTCAATTTGCTTAATTGACATCTTGTTAGGTTTTGTCATTTTGTATTTACTATTTTAATAGTTTCTCTGTCTATCAGTAATTTTGTGGCAATGGACATCAACGTTTTATCCAATTGGATATCAGGAGTTGTACCAATTCGAGCAAGTTCATCTGGCTCACAGTTTCCTGCTATATTCCTATGGCCTGGCACCCAAATAAAGTGCAATTTGTAGTATTAAGACGCGTCAGTTAGTAGTTTAAAACATTCTATGACAGTTTTTGACGACACAAAAAAATATAAAAATTTAATTACATTCTTTGTGAAGACGTTTCGCTTAAAAATACCATATCTTAGGAGGATTCGACCTCAGACACTTCACGTGCAAAAGAACTGTCAATTCCTGCTTAATTTTAAATGACAAGTGAGTTTTAAATAGTTATGAAAAAATGAGGTGGTTTTTCCAGAAATTTTATTTGAAATGAATTAGAAAAAGTTGAAAAGTAAATATGAAAAATGACTTTCATTAACTCAATACATTTTTTTTAAGTCGCTCTTAAATTTTCCAAAATAGTTTTTTCCAGAGTTATTTCGGACTTAGAATAGTATTCCGACTTCTGTTCTTCTTTTTGGGGAGCATCTGAAATAGCATTTAGCGACTAAATATTGCAACATTTGGAAACTCGTAAGACATTTTAGCGAACTTTGAATTTGACATTCGAAGTACCTTATTTTGAAAACAAAGAATATTGTATCATAAATTCGCAATATTAAACGACAGATCCACCGTAACATTTGCAGTAGTTCAAAAGTGTGATAGAGAGGCCAATACATGCCAATTTAAAATATACAGTTTGGGAAGAAAGTCTCATGATGTTGTTTCCTTAAAAAGCTTATTTAAAACTAGATCATACCCATGTTTGCTTAAACTTCTACTTAGAATAAAGCAGAGTATGTTTTAACTCTTCTACTTCGGGGTCTGGGCAACAAGTTAACTCTAAATGCCGACTTCCATTTCATTGAATGAAAAATGGGAGTGAAAGAATCACTCAGATCTTTCAACTTATGAACAAATTAAATTAAAATATTAGCAATACTATAAAATATATTTTGCGTTTTGAATACAGCTAGTGCAATAGATGAAGCCCTATGACCATCGTTTGCGTCGCATTCTTTCTAATCAGGCTCATTTAGATTTCTTATTCAGACTTGGACCTGGACCATGCAACTCGTATCCGCGATGGATATATATTATATTCATATAATATTCAAAAAATAAATGCCATGAAACTATCTTCTTCTTCTTTTTCTTCTTGATTGGTACGATTTTGGCCGAGTTTAACAAAGCGCGCCAGTCGTTTGTTTTTTTTTCAAGCCAAGCTAAGTTTTTCTCCACCTGATCTTTCCAACGTAGAGGAGATCTTCCCCCTCCTCTGCTACCACCAGCTAGTATCGCATCAAATATTTTTAGAGCCGGAGCGTTTGTATCCATTCGAACGACATGGCCCAGCTAACGTAGCCGCTGGATCTTTATTCGCTGCGAGAGTAAAGCTCATACAGCTCATCGTTCCATCGCCAGAGATATTCGCCATTGCCAACGTGCAAAGGTCCAAAAATCTTGCGCAGAATCTTTCTCTCAAACACTCCAAGCGTCGCTTCATCGGATGTTGTCATCGTCCAAGCTTCTGCGCCATACGTTAGGACGGGCATGATGAAGGCCTTGTAGAGTGTTAGTTTTGTTCGTCGCGTTAGGAATTTATTACTCAGTTGCCTACTTAGTCCAAAGTAGCACTTTTGGCAAGACAGAATTTCTGTTGGATTTCAGGGCTGACATCAGTGCAATGCTGGTTCCTAAGTATACAGAGTCTTTTACAACCTCGAATTATAACTGCCAAAAGTGACGTCGGTGCCCATACGCGAGTGCGCTGACTGTTTGTTTGATGACAGCGGGTACTTCGTCTTGTCCTCGTTCACCACCAGACCCATTCGCTTTGCTTCTTTATCTATTTTGAAGAAGGCAGAACTAACATTGTTAAGGCTGATTATGTCAATATCATCAGGATATGCCAACAATTGTACGCTCTTATAGAAAAGGGTGCCTGAGCGAAAAAAATAAAAATGAGAAATGAAATCGCTCATTAAATTATCTACCAGATTATAATAAATAAGTAAAACAAATAAATTAATTTCAACAACATTTTTGTTCTTTATTATCATCTTAAGTTCTCAAGCTCTTAGAAAACAAAACCGCACATTATTGGCTTTCGCCTATCGCGTATACCGTCAGAGGTTCACAATGTTGAATGCTACCTTATTTTTAGTTATTTTAAACTAGTGCATAACTAGTCCTTACTAGACTACTAGACTGAATGAAATTTCTGAAAATAGTATTATATTAGGCTATAAACAAGAATATGTTCCACTAGCCCAAATTTTCGCTCAGGATATTCATCCACTAACAACACTCGAATGCATTTCAATGTCATTATGTCCTCTATCACCGCAGGTTCCCTGCCCGTATACGACATACCACATCACTCCCTGCGCCCTTTGTGGCGGCTGCCACGCGTCGTTGACATTGTGCGATTTGCCGGTTAAATTTTGCTGAAAACGCATTCGTGCGCATTCAGTGATGAATCCGTTCTGCGTTGCGCGGTTGCATGGAACACCGACGATTGGCTTTTATGGCAGCGATATACTTTTTTTCTCCATTTGTGTGAACAAAATATCTACATATAAGTGAGCGTGTTGTTGTGTGAATTTCTAAGCGCTTTTTGCTTGGTGAATTTTATTTTTGCCCAAAAACCGAGATCAACGTCGCCGACTTTAATATCCGGTTATTGGACAGAGCCAGGCGTAAAACTACATTGTTGCTGCTGCTGCTGCTGGTGTTGGTGATGGTCTTGTGTTGCATCGCCGATTAATCAGCCTTGATGGGTAAAGCTATTTGATGCCGCACATGTTATATTTTTAGTACTGTTATTTTTATTTTTTTTTGCTGGAAATCGAGTATCGCGTTGATGGTGGCATGCCACTAGCCGTTGCCGTTTACATATCGTTCGTTGTTCATATTTCCATGCTGCGTATTTTGTAGCCTGTGTTCACGTTGCACGTACCTACTATTTGTGTCAATTTTGCTGGACATTTGATGAATGTAGAGCAACAAAACCATAGCAACTGCAAAGGTAGTGAAGAAAAATGTACACAAAGAATATAAAAATTCTATTGGCATCACATTTCGTTTCCGTCTCGCCTCGCTGGTGCCATTTGTGACGCTATTGCGTTATTAATCAATGTAGGAAGTATGAACTTTGTTTGCCTGGAAGCGAAGCAAACGGCAGCACATGTGTGAAATAGTGTTATATAATAACTGTTATATGGGTAACGTTATATACAGGGTGGGATTTGTGTTCTAGTTCGATTTTTCCTTTTTTTTGTTGTTTGGAATGTCATTTAACAGCCAGCTCTGTCTAGTCTGAGAATGAGATGAAGCGCCTCTAAAATCTTGGCACTACTACCGGATACTAAAACAATCCAGAAGGTGTTTGCCTTCGACACCATTTCCATGCTAAGACGCGATGTGCAAAATGCAGAGCTGTGGCCAACATCAGACCGTTAACTGTCTCTAAGCGATTTTGAAGGAATCAGCTGATTTACTGACGTAGCCGCTGGCACGGTTTGTTTACAAAAAAACCGAGATTGTGGCCATATGATTGGACGAGTGTTTGAATACGTGTGAAATAAGTGAGAAGGTGATGTGGCAGCCGAAGTTACGCTCATAATTTTGCCTCGGATGACTCAACTGGTAATCTATTAATTCTGATGCCAAATCCCCGATGACGTGTCAGCCGGAGTTTCTCTCACAATTTAACTTCGGATGGCTAAACCTTTCAATCTATCGCACGGGCATCAGCTATCTGTTAGTTAGCTAAATGAAAGTCCAGAGTATTGTTTAAAATCGCGCGGAAGCATTTTGCCGAGTAAACGCGAATGAAGAAAATCAGTAATGGATTTCAATGTGATTGCATTATATTTGGCTGGAAAATCACAACCAGTGATTGTTCGTGAGCTCGAGCCCCTCAAAGTAAAGCAAGTTTTTGTTTATCGCAATATTACTCGTTACAATGAGGTAATAGCATAGCGAAACATCATGGAGGTGGTCATCAAAAGACTGCAACGTCACGTGAAATGGTTCAAAAAGTGAAGAAGCGACTTCAGCGAAACCCCCGACGAAGTGCCAATCAAATGGCGAAAGAACTGAAAATATCTGACCGTAGTAGCCGCCGCATACTGAAAAATGATATCAAAGTCAAGCCTCACAAGATCCAACAGGGTATGATTTCACACCAAAGCAGCAACAGGTGAGACTTGGGAGAGCGAAGGAGTTGCTTCGCTTGGCCGAAAGCGGATAATTTCCAGCCATTGTGTTTTCTGACGAGAAAATTTTTCAATTTGAGCCTCTAACTAATTTGCATTCTCAAGGCGCTGAAAAAAGCCATTGTCTGCGAGTAAGCCAAAATACCTGCAAGTCACATTCGGCCAGTTTGTGATTCGATTCAGGATCGTCTCAAGGGCATAGTTAAAGCAAAAGGTGGTCATATCGAGCAAAAGTAAATTGACTCTTAATTTTGTATTATTTTCACATATTTTTTACTTTGAATTGAAATAAGTAATTTTCCAAACTAAATTTATGGCCTTTATAATTGGTTATACTTCGAGTGCCGAACCCTGTAGTAGCTGAGAGGCGTATGTGGAACATGCTGGCCGATCATGAGCTTGCACTGGTTTGGGTCTGCCAATCGGCCAGTTCTTTCCTTCTTATGGAAATAGACTTTTTGCTATTATATTATCGATCGTCGAAAACGTGGGACAGGAACTCTTGGATGCATCATTCCGATTTACGGTACCCTTGTCACATATTTCTTTGAGAATTCTAAAGACACTGTTTTAACAGCTGCTGTTAACCACTATCGACATATAATATATTAGAAAACCCGTTTTTTTACTGAACTGGATAAATTTAAAGTTAAAGTTATAGTCAAAGACTATATGAGCCCAATTTGTAACTCGAATATATCTGCATTGCAAATTTTTTCTGAAATATCTGATTTCTGATTTCGTATTGACTGATCCCATGATCCCCCTTTGATTTGAAACTGATCTACTTCTTCCTGTGCCGACTAATACTAAATTGCAATATGCGATATGGCGGCGTTGTAAGGGTTGTGCCGGAATATCGCTATTTGGGTATTATAATTACACCAAAAATGACATTCGGAAAACATTTGAAAGCCAGAAACAAAGCAGCCATATCAAACATTATTGCACCTGTAAAGACTTTCCCCAAAATCATCAGTACCGCTAAAAACTACTAAACTTTTTCAAGCTGTTTGTAGATCCATACAATCTTACACACAGTTGGGCAGCAGTGTAGGTTTATACATTATCGGATGAGGTCGGCAAACTGCGAAGATACTTCAGAAGAAGGATTCTAAAGATACCAGACTTCACGCCGAACTATTCAACTTTGCTGGAAACAGCAGCTGAAGAAACTCTTTTACTTTACTTTTTACATTGGGTCTTCACATGAAATATATTTTTCAAACTTTAAGGAATATAAAAAAAAAGATTGTCGAATAAATTGTCGCTGTATATGATACGAAAATAATCGTCTGGAATTCGCAATACCAAAATTATATGCCGCGTACTGCCATAAGTTCTGTAACAAGCTGAGCCCGTAATAGATATGAAAGTATAAAACTTTTCTTAAAGAAGTTAGTTTTCTTTAATTATGTAAAGATTAAAACAAAATTTTTAAATTTTTCTTTGAAATGGTCACCATTTGCTTTTACAAAAGCCTTCAAACGATTAGGCCATTCAGCTATTGCAGCACGCACGATTTCCGTGGATATTAATGTGGCTGCTCGAACCAAAGAGTGTTTGAGAATCTCCAAATTTCTGTGAGGTCTCCGACAGGCCATGTTCTCCCATTATGACCACCAAAACTGTAGTCCAATTAATTTATATCTGGATTTCCAGATGACCAATCTTCTCCGGCTATGAACCCAGGAATATTATTTTCTAGCCACTGCTGGGAAGTTTTTGCTTTATGGGCTGGAGCGGAATCTTGCTGGAAGATACAACGATCTACATTGAAGAGAGTACTGATCACCACGCCTTTTAAAACATCCTCCTGGTACACTTTTGCCACAGTCTTAACTAATTTTTCGCAGAAGTGAAGAAATGTAACGCCTTTACAAGACACTCCGCATCAAACCATTACGGAGCCTGGATGGTGCTGAACTGAACTTTTGGAACAACATTTTTTTCTTCTTTACAATTTTTAGCATAGACTTTGTGTTTTGCTTATTAAAAACTTCTTCAACAGTGAGCATTTTCTCATCTGTGGAAAGAACATTTTCATGGCTGTTGATCGCGTGCCATCGAAGGAGCTACTATCGAGTCTAATTTTCTTCAAGCGCGTTGTGAAAAGAAGACCAGTGGAGCTACGGAAGGGTTTCGTGTGGATATCATCTCCAATTAGTCATGAAATGGATCTGGTCGATACATTCATTACCCTCGACATGATTTTCTTGTTTCGAAGGGGATTTCTGCGAATTCTTTCTCGAACGGCTTTTATGGCTGCACTGGTTCACACCACGTGAGGATGACCACTTTGTTTTCTGTCTGTCACTTCAGACATTTGGGCAAAACGATTAATCGTGCGGTAAACAAATATTATCGAAATATTAAGTTTTTTCAGCAATTCGTAAGACTCACTTACACTTCTACTACACTTTTGAAATGCAATCACTGCAATCCGATTTTCCTTAGCTCCGCACTCCATTGTTAACAAGCCAAATTTGCCGCGAAACTGAGTATAATTCATGAGTAGACAATGCATAAAAACAATAGCAAAATAAAGGAACTTTTTTCTGCGAATTTGTTCTCGCTGTATGCATTGTATTTTAAAATTTGTTACAGAATTTATGGTAAGACTAAGTAGATAACCTAGAATCCGTCCAAAAATAGTTTGTACGTTTTGCTATAAGAGATTTGCGATGGAGCTCGTCTTTGGATCTTCCCCCATATAACAATCGTTTAGAGCTTTTCTCACTAGGCGGGACATAAAACTGTACGCCCATTCTTTTGTGGAAAAACATCAAGGCACATCCAACAAATTGGAGGAAGAGCTCGGCTAAAACCCCAATAAAGGGTGTATGCTTTAATTGTATATATAATATAATATAAATAATATTTATGAAATCCCGGTCCTATTTTTTTGGCAGCTGAAGTTTTTTATATCTCGCCTCTTAACAAACTCCAGCCTTTCTCGACCTAGCGCCAAACCAACAATCTTCAGAACGTTGGACGGACTGCAGCCTTCGGGTCGGTTGGGCGAAAGGAGGGTAACCGTATAAATAAAAAACACCCGAATACTTCGAAATGCATACCTATGGAAAATATGCTTGAAAAAGCTTGCCCAAGTCATAACTAGAGGCGACCACTTGACTAAAGCCGAATTCATATTTTATGCGCAGTATTCGTTCGCCGTTGGTTCGATGCTCGGTGAAACACCAAAATTAAGAAAAACATTTTTCTAATAGCGGTCACACTTCGGCAGGCAATGGCAAACCTCCGAGTGTATTTCTGCTCATCATAAAAATATCTGCCGTTCGGAGTCGGCTTAAAACTGTAGGTCCCTCCATTTGTGCGTCATCAAGACGCACGCCACAAATAGGAAGATAAGCTCGGTCAACCACCTAGCACAAGTGTAAGTGCCAATTATGGACGAGTATATATATTCAAGTATAAATAATCAATAAACTAAATATAAATAAAATTGTTACATTTGATCAACTGGTGCGCCCTATATTTTTTCATACCTACCCTGAAACGTGTGCATTTTTAAGTGTGTGAGTGCAGTGATCGAAAGATTCGGCACTGCATGAGCAACAAATTGACTGCTGCCATTTGTTTGGTTACGCCATCTTTAACAAGTGCAGCGAAAAGTGAAAAGGTAGTAACAAGACGGCAAATAGAGAATCGCAAGAGCTTGTAGGAAGTTGTTATTACAGCTTCTCTCACCCCCTCCTGCCATAACCAGAACCAACTCACCTCGAAATAAAAATACATGCAAACAGGCCAACGTTTGCTCGTTGTTCGAAGTCAACGTTCGCATATCAATCAAGCGGCGGCGTAACTCTTGATTGTTTCGTTCCGATGCAAACCGTCGTCACTGTGGCTCAGTTTCAATTAACTTTCCTTCCTTTAATTCCCAATAGTTTGTTCTTTTTCGTTTAGCTTGTACACTATCTATCTCACTCATCGGTGAACCATTCAATAAGTAACAGCGTAGAGTCACAATCACTCAATTTTTGGCAAACGGTCTTCCTCGTATCTCTTATCGTACTTCAACTGGATACACACGAACTATCAAGCCATTAACACTTAATGGCTTTGAAACTTGCAACTTGCCAATCAACTATGAAAGAGCATGAGAGAGAGGAAGAGAAATTGCAAACGAGCCTCAGCACTTCGATAGTTTGCACTTTTAGAGGCCTTTGTTGTTTTATGTTCGCTAAAATTTTGACAAAAGACGGTCAATTCATTTACACGCTTTTTTGGATTTGAAGAACAACACGGTCCAACAGGCTTCTTTTTTCCTTTTACCAATTTCAGCGCACACAATTTCAAAAGATGTGTAATTCTTGCGTGGTACGCCAATCATCTGGGACGCTTGTCAACTAGACAACTGCAGCATAAAAACAGATAAGGAAAAGAGCGCGTAAAAGTCAAAATAAAGATTTGCATCACTTAAAATGTTTTTTTTTTGTATGTAGAATACACTTTATTGAAAACCAAAATCAGGTGGTTTAAAGAGATATACGCATGACGCGACTTCTAGTCCCGCTAAAGCCTAAAACGAAGTAAAGAAGTTTAATGCTTTACTATTGTTTTTTCTCCAATAAATGAACTGTTCTTGCCGCCTATACTTTAATTACACTGTGCGACAAAATGGGATAAAAAAAGGGCGTGAAGAAATGAGGCATGGCAATTATGTCTCATATATCTCATGAATAACTCATTAACATTTTTTTTAAATTAATTTATAAAAAATGGGAAGAAACCATGGGCCCTACGCAATTTGGTTTTAGAAATGGCATGGGAACTCGTGAAGCGCTGTTTTGTGTCCATGTTCTTGTCCAAAATTGCAAAGATGTGCAAAAGGATGTATTCTTGTGTTTTCTAGACTCTGAAAAAGCATTCGGCACAGTGCAACATGACAAGCTCTTTAACATCCTACCATCACTCGATATTGCCACAAAAGAGTTGCGATGTGTAAGAAACCTTTATTGGAACCAGAATGCCGTAATAAATGTTGACAATGAAAAATCACAGGAAACCCCCTTTCTTGAAGGCGTTATGCAAGTATATATATTGTCACCCATCCTTTTCAAAATGTATGCTGAGAAAATCTTCTAAGAAGCTCTTTGGGACTCACATGAAGGCATTAATATTAAATAATTTTGTTCATCACAGCAAAAATTATAGTCTTCAAATTAGTATTAATAAAACGAAATTCATGCATGCCAGCAGGAGTCACGCAGGAGCAGGCACTAATCAAACACTGATGGTTCATAATTTAAAAATAGAAAAAGTCTCGTATTTCAAATATTAATTAATTATCAGAAATTCCGTGTATGCAGACTTATAGCCCATTAAATTTTGATATAATAGAGTGCGCGTTTGAAGTGTCAATTTGTTTTTTATGCTGCCGGTCCTGTTCATTTCCCCACTTAAAAAAGAATCCAACAAACAAAAGCCGTTCGCGCTATTTCCGCAATTCTGCAATTCAGTCACCACAGTACGATTTTCTTTGCCACTTCACTCTATGTTGATCGAGTGAAATTTTAAGCCAAACCAAGGCGAATCTATCTACATATTAAAGGTGGCGTTGGTAAATCAACTGATTTATTTTTTTCCCTTTCGCCGTGTCTATGTAGCTGTCAGCTCAGAATGAAACAAGGCGAATTCATTATTTGCTTTGACAATCCAGCGTACAGAACATTGTTGTTGGTCAGGCACCACCACCTTTAATGAATACGCCTTGAACCAAACTAAATGGAATTTATTTAAAAAAATGGAGCAACGTGATTATTGAATTTAAAACTAAAAATCCCATTGCTTTGAAAATCGTGTCACAGAACTAAGGAGTAATTTTATTGGTAGATCTAAATTTCATTTTTCACCATATTTCATGCGAGAAATTCCGTGTGATTTTTACACAATGACGATATTTCGCTGTCTATAGCCAATACCAGTTTCTATCATATAAAATAACATTTCGGCACGCCAAATAGCAAGACATGTCGCCATACCTCAAAGAATTGGTGAATTGGTGAATTGGCAATGCGCAATTTGCAACACAAAACGTGGCTATTGTCGGCGCACTTGAAGTTGCATTGCGAATTTCCGCCCTTTTGCTGTTAAATTTGTTCTCATCTCAATGCTGCAAATTCTCTAGTAGGGGAAGCAATGTAATTTGAGTTCTTAAATTAAAATTGTGGCAACAAAGAATACAGAAAGTGGTTAACGTTGCAGTAGCGTAGCAGGAAACGCTACGCTCCACTTTGTTTGATTGTTGCGCCAGCGTCTTTACGCCAACCAGTCCATGCCACCATTTGGCTGAGGTTGGCAATGCTTGTGATTGCTTGGTGCACCATTTAAATGCGCATAGTAATGCATCTTCATTGGCAGCGACGAAATGGTGCAGCAGGCAAGTGCTGCAAGCGTAGTTGCAACAAGAAGCTTAGCGCGCTTTATCAAACATTCCAATCGCCCACTTGTCCCGTAATCCAGCCAGAACTTGAAAATATTTTAAGTGCATGTGCGGTAGTATCGGCAAGCTCACTTTATACATATATACGAATATGCGTGTGTTTGTGTGATTTATACTCGTACACATGCATATATGTGCGTGTGTTTGGGTGTCTGCCATTGTTGTTCTTAGTCCGCCATTTGTTGGCCACTTTTGCCAGATAATAAATCTTTGCATTTCCTTTGGTTGGCTGTTCTCATTGCACTTGCAACATATTAACTGGCAACAACTGCAACGACAACAGAAAACTTGCCGTGTACAGTGACAGTTTTATTGCACAGTTTGAATGCCTTAACTCGTCGAACAAAAAATAACAAAAACAACACTAGCATAAGCTTCAATGGCCACAAGGTGGCTAACGGCGCACGCTTCGAAGGGAGTTTGCCACACGTTGTCCTTTTGGCAACATTGCCTTGAGCTTTGTGCGCAACGGTGGTTGAGTTGCAGCGCTTGCAACATTTTGCGGTTGCTCCATACGAGACGCTTCAAATCGCACCGGCAGCAATGTAGCAAATAAATTGTCGGCATCGCTCCCCGCTCCGTTTGTCAGCTATGAATGTTTAGTTACCTTTGTAGTTACACGTAGTCGTATGAGTGCTATAGTATGTGTGTAGTACGAGGGTGTAGGTGTGCTTGTCGGCCATGTAAACAGCATAAGCTGGCATACATATGTACTCGTACATGTATGTGTGTATGTATCTACTTGGTATTGATTTCAACGGAATAAGCCAGCTAAGCGAAATTATTTACAGTGGGGAGTATAACTGAGCGCATGCATATATTTTTTAATATTTTAAGTGTTTTTTGAAATAAAATTCTTTTTAAATATTGCTTTTTGCTATCTATAGTGAAGCCTCCCTTGGACGGACGCTCACCGTTAGTCAACTTTTGTCAAGGGGAGAGTAGCTCAGTTTAGAACTTAGTTCAGGGCTTTTTAATTAATTGAATAATATTTATTATTGAAATAAAAGAAATTGATATTATACCATTCAAATAAACGCAGATCAAAGAACGGCATCACCAGAAATGTAGTTGAGTGGAAACCGCAGGGCGGTCGCCGCAGAGGAAGACCGTCAAACACATGGAGGCGGATGATAAAGATGGAGGTGGAGAAGAGGAATAAAGCATGGAACGAAATTAAATTACTAGTGCAAAATCGGGACCAGTGGAAACAATTTGTTCACGCCCTATGTTCCATAAAGGAATAAAAGGATCAAATACCTATATAGTCAAACAAAAACGTATTTTTTCTAAAGTGCATATTTCATTTACGTATCAGTAACAAAATCCAAATCAAAATCTAAGTTTCCGGTCCATATTTTAAATGCATCAGAATTTGGAGTAGAATCTGCAATTAAAATAACGAAGCCAGCATTGCTAGCGGCAAATCATCTTCTAGCCCTTCAGTTGATACATTTCTATTTTTGTCCAGCTCTGCTTGTAGTGCCCCGTTTTTTATGGCTTCCGTTTGAACTTCTTCTTACAAAATGTATTGCCACTAAGACATTTATAATGTTTTTATTCGATCTAGTCCCTTAGCCTACCCAGGCATGCTCAACTTGAAGGTTGCGAAAATAAATTTAAAAATTTTGAATCACTCTTTGATCTAAAAGCTGGCAAATTGAAGTCGTATTACTAAGTAGAAGAAATATTTTGATATTCTTTAAATGTATATCACGAGAGTTAGAAGCTGCGTTCTCCAGAAATAATAGCATTTTTCTGTTTTGCCAATCCATTTTTCGATTAAACTCCTTCAGCCATTGTGTCATCACTTCACGTGTCTTTCTTGCCTTCTTATTTAATTGCCAATTTATAGAAAGTTTTTTAATATTAACTGATGCAAACGCTCACGGACTGAGCTGCTTTTCTTATTTTCCTGCCATATTTGCATCAAATTGAATATTAAGCCTTGCTTTTATAATTTGCCTCCTAACTTTTTAAAGCTAGAATTTTGTTTGGCAATGCTCTGTAGAAAAGGCCTGTCTCATCAGCATAATACCGTGATGACATTTTACCATATTTTTTATGAGGAAAAATTATGATTGTAATATTTGATTAGAAAAACTTTTCTACTGTCCAGTCCCCGGATTAATAATTTTAATTTTCTCCTTTACACTAAAGCACTAGAGCATTTGAGGCAAATTGGCTTCAAGCAATTGAAGCAACAATATTTAGTTACTCTTTTTATTTTTGGCGGACAAATAGTGCAAAGTTTTCTTCCACTCGATGAGTTAGATCGAATGGTTGGTGGGAGAGAAGAATTTTACCGAGAACCCTGCTTATCGTCCTTCTTAGTTCTCTTGGCAATCTTTCATTATATACCCGAAATTTCATGTGATCTTACGCCAATTCTCTTGCCAGATTGAGAAAAAGTTTTTCTTCTCATTTTATCATCACTGTCTGAACACATTTGATACAAACCAAAGCTATTAATACCAATCATATCTATTAGTCTTTGGAAAACTGCCATAGGCCAACGACGAGTTTTACGGCTGTTTGAATATATCGACCATTTTTTGTCAACTTCGTCGACTCCTCCTTTGGTATAGTTGTAATCTGCTATCATAACTGGTTTTTTTGTGTCAGCATCCATTTCTTGATTGTAAGTACGTTGTTGTTCAGCGATGGACCTGACTTGACTTGAAACAATAAGTTCTTCATGTGCTTCATCATTTGAAACTTCATCGTTTTGTAAAAGTTCGGTTTCTGCCTGAAAATTGGAGTCAGTGCCTTTGACATCAAAATCGCTGAACTCATGCTCGGTTTCTTCCTCCAACCACTGTTATATCTCCTCCTCACGTCTTTTAAAAGATCCAGATGATGTTCTCTTGGAAGAGTGTATCCTCAGATTAGTATTTAACTGCTCCATCAAATCAAAACTAAAAACAATATAAGTTAATGAAACAATTTCACTGATACGTTGTTTAGGAGACACTACAAAAATATACCAAAAATACCGAGGGGATGTCTGAGAAACAGCACCTACGTCAATACTGATGTGGTTGACTTGTAGACACTTTTTCACTCACACCGACGCGTGTGCTAACTTCCCAGAAAGAAGAGTGGCGGTCACGTTACCCTTCACGTAACCGCCATGCGTGGCCGTTAAACTGTCACTAACCACGCCCCTTTACAATCACATTGTTAAAAGCGTTGGGAAAATCGTGCCAAAAACTTTGTGTACGTGTGATTTTCTATCCCTTTCATACATATGGATTCGTTTGCCAGTGCCAGTTTCATATAAACGTAGCGACGAACAAAATAACTTTTAGGCCAGCGCCGGCAGCACAGCGCGATAGCCCAGCGACTAGCAATGTGGGCTTCCGATCCGAAAACCTTGGTTCGAGTCACAAAAAAAAATTTTTTTTTATACATTTATTTTATTTTGTTTTATGATATGTTTATGAGGAGATTTTTTTCATGGCAGAAATACACTCGGTGTTTTGCCGAGATTCGAACTGACGTTTTCTCTGTGAATTCTGAATAGTAATCACGCACCAACCCATTCGGCTACGGCGTTTGTTCACTTTGACTGATGCAAAAATCAGGAAAACTATATGAATAAAGTTTGCTTACTGCTTACACATTTGCCAAAGGTTGACAATTTGATTCTCGGCCTACTTTGATATCAAAAAGAGAGAAAAGATATCTTTTTGACTTATTGCTTTGACAGCCACTTGCCGTTTTTTTTTTGTTTTTTTTTTCTATTGATGCAAAAATCAGGAAAACTATATGAATGAAGTTTGCTTACTGCTTACACATTTTCCAAAGGTGACGGAGAATAAAAAAAAAGTCGATTTTCAAACAAATACGAGTGCATATGTGTTAGTAACATACAAAAAAGTGTAATTGTGTTAGAGTTTCGGTCACGCAGGTTTTGCTGGGTTCACTGCCTTTTACACACTAACGTACTCATGAGAAAGTAAGAAGAAGTTACTAATAATTCGAGAGTATCTGCTTATAAAAGAACGGAGCAAAATAGTATTTTGTAGCATTGTAGTATTGTATTTGGTGTCTGTTATATACCACGTCAGTTGCAGAGGGTTAAACGAAGTCTTTTTCTCACCGATAAATATTTTTCTTTTATAAACCACCATTTTGTCAAAAACAAAAAAAAATTATTTTGCTTATTCCTTCGATTAATTACTAGTAAAGTAACGTTAAATACTTTAACGAAATCTTTTTGGCCTGTTAATTTCATTAGATCAGGTTCACCGAAAAACGTTTTTTTTGAGAGGAGCTCCCGGAGATCAGCTGTGGCTCCTTTCCAAATAAATATCTTTACTAATACTAAGTCTTAAAATACAGTTAAAAGATAACATATGTGTACAAATGTTTAAATAAAAAAATTTGAAAGTTTGCTCAGAAAAAGTTCTGGAAAATTCGTTTCTTTTTCGGCCCTTAATTTTGCTGATCCTAACTTTCCTACAATTAACATTTGCCTTTTTATTAGTCTCCAACCTCTTGAAATGAAGAAAAACAATTTTTTGCTTTCTTTCGTTTTGAATATAATTAATGATAATTTTATTAGACGACTATCCGTCTTTGTTGCAAAATATCAATGCTCTTGTACCGCCGAGAGCACTACGTAATTTCAGTCTCTTCTATCCAGATAAATTCTCGATTAATTATGCAAATTCAACGATGTCTCGAATTCTGTCTGCCTTGATTTTTCATTACCTTAAATTTCTTTTCTCTCTTTGTTATATTCTGTCTGTTAATTTAATATAGAAATAATCTTGCATAATCTTCATTTGATTTTAAATTCCAGCTTTAGTTAAGTAGGCAGTAAGAGTTTTGTTCGTTCATTTAGTATTTAAAAGTTTGTGTAAAGCTTCAAATTCGATTTACATATAAAAATATATCTTATAAAATTTAAATATTAAAAAAAATCTCATGCACACAGTTACGCTCCCCACTGTCTGTCACTATTTATGCTCACATACTCATGCGTGCTCGTAGACATAAGTGTAGCTATTTGCTTCATTGTGCCACCGATGATTCACCGTTTTGTTTTTCGTAGGACACATTGATCTTTGTCAAAGAAACTGCTATATACATGTGTATGTTTGTAAGTATGTAAATGTGCTATGACAACTGGTTTGGACAACAAAGCAAATTGTCTCCACTCTTAATAGTTATTTCTTGTCGACTCACTCCCCCATAACTTACGTCAATGTTGAATCGTATTTCCACAGTGAATAACTGAAATGCACTCGTCTTCTCTATGCCTCAAGGAAGTCCATTATTGAAAAAAACGGCAATCCTTTGCACCCTGCTCCATAGATACCGGTAAGTATTTAAGATCAAAATGGCCAAAATGCCAAAAGAGATTGCCTGGAAAGCCTTCTTGGTCATCGATGGGGATTTGGGTAATGTTGCCCATTAATCATTATACGAGTAGAAGGCATTAATTTATACAGAGCTAAGTTATAATAATATTGAGATGTGAATGAACAATTTTTAGAACGAACGGTTATTGTAGTACTTCAGAGTTAAAAGTACATGCCAGGATTCCATATGTATTTCAAATGTTTCACTGGGACTTCTACATTTCATTTACTCTCTCATCTGCCTATCTGCTGTGGCTGGTTAGATTAACAGTTCGTTGAATAAATGCAATATTATAATACTTCAAGTTTCAAAGCCACGAAAGTATAGTCTCAGGGTGACGTGGCTTACTGTGCACTCTTTGATAATCATACTTGTATGCTTCTAATCAGATTGCTTGTGTGAGGCTACGTTGCCACAAGCTACGCTGGCGATCAAAGACCGGTCGCCCCACGGCAGGCAATGGCAAATATCCGAATATAATTTTGCCATAAAAAACTCCCCATAGAAAACTATTTGCCATTCGGAGGCAGCATGAAACTCTAGGCCTCTCCACAAATATTATATGAAGAACAGCTCAGCCAAACATGCAATAAGGCTGAAACTGAAACATATTAATGAAAAACTCTTCAAATATCGTACTAAATTACCTAATTATCTGGCTCTTCAATTACGGAAACCTGTTTTGGCAGAAAGAAAGCTCAAAGTCGAAATATGCAACCGAGATGTTTCGAAAAACGGGTTTCCAAACTTTCTTTCCAGATACGTGCAGTGATACATTGAGAGTAAATGAATATGTAAAGCTGTAACCCTGCTTCTATTAAAGTTATCAATCACAGCCTTGTACGACGAGCAACGTAGCCAAATGCGTTGGTGCGTGACTACCATTTGGAAGTTTACAGGTTCGAATCTCCGTGCATGGCACACCAATTGGCAGAAAAAGTTTTTTTCTAATAGCGGTCGCTCCTAGGCAGTCTTTGGCAATCCTCCGAGTGTATTTCTGCCATGAAAAAGCACCTCATAAAAAACCAGCTTCTATTCGGAGACGGTATACTCGTAATACTGTAGGTCCCTTCAGAAATTTCTCACAAACCTAAAAATTGCACAATGCGTATTGTGAAAGCGATACACGCCTACTTAGCAATATTAAATTTTTTAAAGCAGAACTCGAAGCTTGAATTTTGCCGGTCACGCTTCCATTACATAGACTGTACATACTAAGTTATGGATTGGATAGTTCGAGTGGTCAGGCGAATTATCAACTGAGCAAAACTTTTCTGAGTCACTCAGCTCAAATGATACAGATGACATCCCTCTTTTTAGTATCTGTGATTCCTTTGCACCTTTTATCAGTAACTGGGGCATACATGGAATAAGCGCACCTCTCCATTGGTTAGACGTTGGGTTAACATAAAAAAAGAGAATTGTGAAAATTTATTAAAATAATGATTGGGGTATTTTCAATGTTAAAATCGTCAATTTCTCTGCCATATTAATCTTCAGGCCTCAATAGAAATTGAGTTGTTGTCTTTTTGCGATTTTGGTCAACAAAATTTGTAATTTTACCCATAGTGAAATATCTGAAATTTTTTATAATTACTATATATCTTCATATGTACATACAAACCACACAATTTGTAGGCCAATGGAGTCAAAATATGGACAATTCGATTTCATTTTCTCTGTTTTGTCTTTAAAAATAATTATACGCCTTTAAAAAATATTTCAGTAGTTACGAATTTTTCTCTAAATTAGCTTATAAGTGGCCGTAATTTTTCTTTGTGTTTCTTTTAGTTATTATTTCACTTCTTTTTCTATTGCTGCTGTTACTTTTTCACGCCAATTTCTGCTATTTTCAATTACCGCTAAGTGGTTTTCGGTTGCTACTGTTGCACCATAGGCAACCGTCGCTGCTTTGGGTGTGGCTGAGGCACGTCTAAACATACACACATGCATATGTGCGTACATATTTACTAATTTTTATTTTTTTCTCCTCTTATTCACTTTCAAATGGTAGTAGCGATAAGCTTCCAGTAGCCGTGATCGTCTAGTGGTTAGGACCCTACGTTGTGGCCGTAGTAACCCAGGTTCGAATCCTGGTCACGGCAATGCTTCACTTAAGGTGTGAAACATTGTCACGGATGGAAGCCATTTTTTGAATTTAGTTATTTTATTTAGTTGCATGAACAAATTTAAAAATCACTTACAACATAAACGAAAATTTAAACACTTTCTTCGCATATTTTTTCGAATAATAATTTTTTTTATAAAAGAAGCAAGTTCTGGGAATATAATTTTTATTTAATAAATTTTTTTATGCTTCAATTATTGATAAGAAATAAAAAATGTTGCTACCGAAGAATATTTCAACCATTTAAGCGGCCTCTCTGCTTCAGCGGTTGGAAGCATCCCATGTTTCAGTATTCCGACAGAAAGTACCTTTTCGTGGAATACTAACAAACATTTTAAAAGGCCTTTCCAAAGGGACAGTTTCTGCTGGGTGTTGATTTTAAGGTAGCAGTCTGGTCAAATACTCATTTTTTAAAGATATTTTTTAGGAATTGAGAATTAAGAAAATAAAATGCGATCGTTTTGATTTTATAGTAAGTTATTATTGAGATCAAATAGGATACAAAAATATTTTTTTTTGTTTTGACATATTTGTTTGTAGTAAATAAGTAAGCGTCTTAAAAAAAGATAGGAGGCTTGTCAACAGAATTTCGGCTCTTCAGGACATCTGAAACGAAAAAGTTAAACTGATTATTATTCTGTAGACTTGTCATTCTGGCATGTGCTACAATGGGAAATTTTTTTTGAAAATAACAAAACGGACGGACTTTTGAAGAAAAAGGTATGCCCTTTTGGGTGGAAATCAAACTGTAGTATGGAAAGTTAGGGCTGAGAAGAAACAAAAGTTGCATCAGGAAAGTAAAATTCCCTACAATAAATTGATTCTAGAATGATTCAGATCTTTCACAGCAGTTATTTGTGATATGTTAATTTTTTCCCAAGCAATTTGCAATATGCATGCAAAAGATAAGGCTGAGCGTAAAATTGACCCTGACATTCTTAAGAACTATTTTATCGGCGCCAGCAAAAGCTGCTGCACCCTTCCAGCTAAGAACTTCAAAAGCTAATTTGCATTGAGAGAAAAATGAGTTTAATGGGACATCTGAGGCAAGGAGTTTGAAAGCGTCAAGTCTATTTATTCTTAGTACACTCACACTGGTTATATGTATCAGGTCAGTCCCTAAGTTCGTGCATTTTTTAAAGGTGGTTTTAAATTAATAAAAAAGATGTTTAAAGTATTTATTAATCAATAATATAATTTCCTTCATTATTCACAATATCTTCCCAACATTTAGGCAAATTTTTAATTCCCTGCTCAAAAAATTGTTTGCCCTTGGAGCCCAAATACGCTTCGATATCCCTTTTTATAGCTTCTTTTGAGGAGTAGTTCTTGTTACTCACATGGAAAAGGTGATAATCACAAGGTGCAATATCCGGAGAGTATGGTGGATGCCGCATTAGCTCCCATCCGAGCTCGTTCAGCTTGCCTAATGTTTGCCTTGCGGTATGAGGTCTTGCGTTGTCGTGGTGATACAAAACTTTGCGTCTATTCACTAAAGACGGTCGATTTTTTTTAAGTGCCTCATTCAGTTTTGATAGCTGATGGGAATAACAATCAGCAGTTATCGTCTGGTTTGGTTCCAGAAGTTCATAATAAACAATACCGGCCATATCCCACCAAAGGCCATCTCTAGGGGTCGGTTCTGGTGTTTCATCTTTATCTTACCATTGACGTTTGCGAACAGGATTATTGTAAAGCGTCCCATTTTTCATCACCAGTAACGATATGGTTCAAAAAACTTTCATTTTCAAGCCGTTGCAGCAGCTGAGAACACACATTCACTCTCTGCTGAAGGTTGGCGACGGAAAGTCTATGCGGAACCCATTTTCCCAGCTTTTAAACCTTTCCCAACTGAACCAGGTGCCTGTTAACTACTCCATGCGATGAATTTAACCTCTGAGCTGTCATATCGACTGTCAAATTTGGCTCAGCTTCCATGAGTTCGAGCAAGGCGTCGGAGTTAAAGACTTCAGTACGACCAACGCGCGGGGCATCCTCCACGTCGCAGTTACCACTTCGGAGTTTTGGTAACCACTTTTGCGCAGTCCTTACACTCACGGTATCTTCTCCGTGAACAGTGTTTATTTCTGCAGCATCAGTTGTTGCATTTTTACCACTTTTATAAAAAAATAGAAAATGTGGCTCTTATACGCGTTCGAAGATTCCACTTTATTTTTTAACAACACGTGCTTCTCGTCGAGATTAAAATCACTTGTTGAATGCACAATATATCAAAGAAAATATAAATAGTTCCGTTATATTCCGCGAATAATTTGTTGTATGCAAAAATTGAACAAAAGTGAAATTATGGGTAAAATACGCACGAACTTATGGGCTGACCTGATACTTCGTGAAGGCTGTAATTCTTCTTGTCGCCAAAGTCCTTGATTATGGTCCAACTAGCATTTAGCAGACCCCTTCTCAAGTTTGTGAGTCCTTGATCTTATTGATTTTTCGAAAGGTTCTTCTTTGAACAAAGCTTAAAATTTACTTTGGATTCTTCTGATATGCTGTTAAGCTTCTGATTAGCTATTTTGCGGAAAGAACTAAAAAGGTGATATACAAGATGAAGTTCAAAATAAACAAGGCTGAGCTAAAATAGAATCGACAGGAGCTTTGTTCTGATAACTTCGAGTTTATTTATTTCTTATTTATTTATTTTATTGTGTCCTCTATCCGAATGGAGTCACCGCGGTACACTGTTTTACGCGATCTAAAAGCTTTTCGAAAGAGTGTTTCAGGTCATTGATCGGCATGTCCTTCAGGATGTCGGACACCACAAATTAGAGAAGGAGGTCGGCCAATCAAATATCAGAAGTGTACGGGTTAGTTATTTATTTTTAATTCTTTAACATTAGTTTGGAGAAATAGAAATCTATTATTTTCAGGTGAAAAGTTATGATAGTCGCACCGCTTTGTATTCTGCAGCTCAAAATTTATTGTTAAGGACTTGAATGGGAACTTATAATACAATACAACAACAACACTTAGTGCTGCCTCTTTTTAGTAAGTTGTTTCACCACAAGTGCAATGATATTCCTACCCAACTTGCCAACCCATGGACAGCATTCAGGACATAATTAAAAAACAAAACAATTTTAATTAAAAAAAAACTAAGTAACAATTTTCGAAACTTTGAGAAATAGAAAGCAAAATAAAATTATGCAGACCTCATACATTTGTTAAGCCACCACAGCAGAACTACATTGTTTCTCATCATGTCTTGCCACTTGCGGTTGCATACAGGGAATTTTCACAGATTATCGCTGCCAGCGCTTCACAGTTCTACGCGGGATTGGGCGAGAGAGTAGCGAAGTGAACTTTCAACCGGAGCAACATTGAATGCTGGATTAAACTTTTTTCTTCAGAATAACCTCTAGCATAACTCGCTTAAATTTCTAGCTCCCGCATTCCTTTTCACACTTCTTGTTGTTACAGTTGTTTTTATTGTTGCTTCTTCAAATGTTGACTGTGCTGATTATGAGCATTGAAAATGTTTGAAAGCTACGTACATACAGAGATGTTAGCGGGTGTGTTTAAAGCGAGCTACTACTCGGCTACTACGCTACCGGCGTACTTCAATCCTTGCAACCAGCACTCAACTATTGCTGTAGTTATTTTCGTGAAACGCGCCACTGCAACTATGTATGCATGTGTATGTTGCAGTAGTAGCTGCTGGGTCACGTATGGCGTAGCAGTTAATTGCTGACCAAAGTCAAGTTGATCGTTTAGTGCCAATAGCAGAAGCAGCGTCTGGCGGCCACGCGTGGAAAGTTTCAAAGTTTCTGAGTTGTAAGTTGCGAGTTTCGTTTTTTTATATATTTAATAATTTTTCAAAACTTTGAATTTGAAAGTTATTGCTTTTCTTCGTGTTGGCGTTTTAATGAGCGCACGATGTTTCTTGTTACCACTTTCAAACGCATGGTGTTGACGTTTTAGCCGCAAATTTGGCGTTAATTAATACATAGTTGCATTGAACTGCTCATCAATGTTGTATACCTTTAGGCGCTAACTTGCCTGATTGCTTGCTGAAAAAACGATGATTTTTTTTTATTAAAATGATTTTGTGTATTAATAGACAGATTAGTATTGAGCAAACTCTATATATTGAGTGAAAATGTAGACATTTTGAGTGGTGCCCAAGGCGAATCTATTAATGGTGGTAACGGCAAATCAGCTGAGTTGTTTTTTTTTCTTTCGCCTTGTCCATGTGACTGTCAGCCCAGACTGAATCAAGGCGAATTCATTTCTTGTTTTCTAGTTTGCCAATACTTTGCTTTGACAATCAAACGTACAAAACATTGTTGTTGGTCTAGTGACACCATCTTTAATGCATACGCCTTGGTTGTGCCTCATTTCGTGCGTCCATAACGTTGAATATTTCTTACCTATTACAAAGAAACATAATTTTACTTAAAACTCTAAAATACGGCATTTTGCAACTGATACAATTTTAGACACTCTCAAACTAGTACTACTTCTTTCATTAAATACCATTTCATATGTAGAATCTTTTCTGAATAGTTCAGGTTTGCAATGCAGGGAAGTTGAGAAAGTAACTTCAGTCGTATTTGCGCAATATGGAACAGCTGCTAAGTTTTTATCGAAAATATATTTCTTTTTGTCCTTTTCACTTTCTGACGCTCCGTTCTCTTTGTCAATCTTCTGCGAATGCATTTTTAGCCAATGTTATGCAGAAACTGAGGAATTTCGCGTCTATGTTCTATTCAACAACAAATAACCGAGGTGATTGCTTGCGTTCTCTTGGTGAAACGGAGAAAATAGCGAAAATCGATTGGCGCAATAGCAAACATGATTGCCATTCGTATTGAGTTACGTGTAAAGCTCTTGTCTTCTTTTTATCAGCTGCGTAAATTCGAATGCAATCTGAAGCATGGCTGCTTACTAGCTAATGCTGCTCTGCTTGTTGAAAATTCAATTCAGTTCTTTGAGAAAAAAAAACATTTTTTTAAGACCGACAAATAAAAAAACCGCGAAAGTAAAGGATAATCGATTTACAGATATCAGATTTTAGATTGAAATAAAACATCGAAAATTCAAATTGATCGGGAAATCTTTACTATTTTTCTGTAGAACTATTAATGACTTTTATTTGCTAAAGAAAATCTCTTTGAAATGTTGGCCGCAACTGCGCCGTAATTCGGTCATCCGTAAACATCAATTTTGAATGACTCGCTGCAGGGCTTCGGTCGCTTTCTCGGGAATAAATTGAGTAACATTGGCTTTCAATCGAAGCTGGTATGTCAACAAAGAATTTAGGATTTAAATATCTATCCCCACAAATAAAAGTTCAAAGGTGTGATATCACATGATCTTGATGGCCGAAAACTGAATTAAATTGACACCGAAACGACGACGCAGTAAATGCCTTGTTTCCCGTCTTGTTGCAACACAGCGTTGTGGAGATCACAAACTTCAATTTCCGGCATCAAAAAGTTGTTTATCAAGACGCGATAGCGATCGCCATTCACTGTTACATTGGTGCCAGCCTCGTCTTTGAAAAACAGGGCCGATGATTCATCCACCCCATAAGCCGCACAAACTGTTGTTTTCAACAGCCATTACGTCCTTGAATGGCTTCGGGTTGTTGAAGCCCAAATATGGCAAGTTTGCTTATTGATGTGGCCACGGCGGCCGCCGTAGCCGAATGGGTTGGTGCGTGATTACCATTCGGAATTCACAGAGAGGTCGTTGGTTCGAATCTCGGTGAAAGCAAAATTAATAAAAACATTTTTCTAATAACGGTCGCCCATCGGCAGGCAATGGCAAGCCTCCGAGTGTATTTCTGCCATGAAAAAGCTCCTCATAAAAATATCTGCCGTTCGGAGTCGGTTTGAAACTGTAGGTCCCTCCATTTGTGGAACAACATCAAGACGCACACCACAAATAGGAGGAGGAGCTCGGCCAAACACCTAACAGAAGTGTACGCGCCAATTATATATATATATATATATATATATTAAGCCAAAAACGGGCCTCATCGCGGAACAGCATAAGTTGGCCTGAGCGTGCGATGCACACTTTTCACAGAGCGTCGAGCTTCGTAATAGAAATGTACGATTTGTAAACGTTGTTGAGGCGTACGTCTTTCCATGATGAAATTTCAATGACGTCACGCGTGATCTGTCAAAACACCCCTATTGGAAAACGTAGTTGTGCATGTATTTTGTTTATTGCATAGATATTTTTGGTTAGGAAGCAGTTGATAGTCCACCTTCCACTCAGTGGTATTTTTTCAAAATTTAAAAAACGATGATATTTCACCAACTAATAAAAAATATTTCCTTTTCTGTCAGTAAATTGTTTAACTACAACCGAAAAAATAACAAAAAAAAACTATATGACTTTAAAAAATTTTGGACAAAGGACCTAATTTTATACAAATGTGTGTATCTATAGAACATAAAGTGGTCTTCCAAAATAAGAAGAAAACGGGCGAACTGAATTTTCTTCTTGGCTTAGATTCGTTCTTTTAATTTTTTACAGGCTTTTCCGCTAGTGAAGATGGTGGAAGATTTTGTCTAAGAAGAGTCCTAGTAAAATTTTCCAATGAACAATTTTGTAGATTATTTTAGTCCCTTTAGTAAAAATGATAGCGACTTTCGAAAATTGTTTTTGAGTACCTTTTTGTAGTCAGAGTCAAAACAACCCTTTCGGTGGGGGCTAATGGGTTAAAATGCACTAGCAGAAAAAAATAGGTACCTTGAAAGTTTTACTCAATATTTCACAAATATTTTAACCACTTTTTCCACTTTCTTGAAAACTACTTAGGCTGGAATATGAAAATTTTAGTAGGCTGTAAAAAAAATTCGAGCAAATTTTTCAAAATCCGGAGAGTATTATAATATTTTTTTCAGAAAATATTAACAAAGTGCGCCTGGTATAGCTTATTGCACTGTGTAATCTGGGAGTAGGAGGTTTTATAATTGATCCTGCCTGGTAGAACTAATTTGTACTCAAAATAAATTTGCTTAGGTTAATAATATTCCTGTACCTCTTTCCCTAAGAAAGTGTCTATGAAGCTCTTGTGCCATTCATCTGCATATGATAGCCTCCTTCCCCACATTGCGTAAACTTGTGCATCAATCGCTCCCAGGCAACATCTAGTCTGGCTGCATGTAGAGTGGGTAGGGATTTAGTTTTATTTCGTATTCATGTATTGTAGGCCTCTAAAGAACAATAAATCGCCTGGATAAGATCAAATCTCGGGAATAATTATGAAGCATATGCCTGATAAGGCAATAATTTATCTAAGAAATATTTTCAACGCTGCTATAAGTCCCAATCAGCCTAGTACCGACAATATCAAAAATTTTCGAAAAAATATTATTTGACCAGATAAAACCTATTATAACAAGCATGAATCTGATACCCCAACACCAATTTGGATTTAGGAAAAACCATTCAACAATCCAACAGATTCATAGAGTAGTTCACAAAATTAATGATGACCTGAATAAAAAAAGAGTGTGCATGTCCATATACCTCGACGTAGCTAAAGCTTTTGACAAAGTGTAGCACCCTGGGTTACTCCATAAATTAAAAACA
>JAYXIM010041373.1:0-11994 GCA_037575425.1 Anastrepha fraterculus | reverse complement strand
TAAAAAAATTGTGGTTAAAAGGTTTAAAATTTGATGAAATCTTGAAAAATGTTGTACCAAGTTTTAAACTTTGCATTATACGGTATTTGTTGTTGTTTCTTGTAGTATTAAAAAACAAAGCTTTGGTTAACTATACTTAAGCTTTGAGTAAAATAAGGGAACTTACTTTTTTATCAATCGCAAACTGCGTTGCTGTTTTTCAAGGTATTGACAATGAAGATCGATATACTTTTGCATGCATTTGAATATTTATTTTCACTAATTACCATAACGCATTTTTAGTCGATTGTCGAGTTTTGTGATATTCATCGATATTGATTAGATGGCATGCAAAAGGAGCTCATATCTATGCCACACACTAAATGCATTACACGTGACGGTCTTTGAATATCAGTTCACGCACTGTACCATTTTCACCCAACTACATTTTTTGGGTGACTTCACGAATATTGTCCTTCAGCAACTGTTGATCAGCACACTGTTGTTGGTTTGATCCACGTCGAATGCTATAGAAAATCATCACACGAAAGTGTTCACAATTTAAATCGACTATTTTACCCAGATGAATATTTCAAGTACCTGTAAGCAACACAAATATGACTCGCATGATAAAACTGAGTGTTGAATAGGAGTAGCATTAGAAATTCACTTTTTAAAATGACAATGTAAAATTTGACATATGGTAGTCATATTGGTGTTGCCATATCTCATTACTTTAGTTAGGGAGGTGGCTTGATGTTGTCGCAGAGAGGAAGAGATGTAATTTTCAAAGGCTATAAAAAGTAGAGTCTGTGTCAAAAGAAAACCTTGTAACTTCAAGATATATTTCATTCGGTTTTTTGCTGCATAATAGTTTCACTCAAGGGCTACGACACTAGTGCTAACTCAGGTTAGTGTCGTTCGAAACTTTCCCGTAAACGCAATTAAACAAAAATGAGTGAAAAGTACGCGAAGCGTTTCGAGGCGGTATTTTTATGCACGCATTCAAAAGTGCCGAAATTATCTTACGCCGCGGCTGCAAAAGTAATTAAAAAATCAAAAAAAGTTTGTTGTGATGTGGAATCAGCGGTATAATTAGTACAAAAATGTTGATGATGTTTCCGAGCGTGGCTTGAAGCGAGTGACGACAAAAAAGCAGGATAGAGTGATCGTACAACGTCCCTTCTTTGGGACTATGCCAAGCACGATCAGTTCTTGCTGAAAAGAGAATAGATGTGAGTGTCAACACCATCGAACGACAACTGAAGGAGGTGTACATATCCTACCGTCCCACATCATCAAAGCCACTGGTCTCAGAAGAACACATTGAGAAACAACGTTACAGTAATGGACTGGCCTTCCCAGTCGCCAGACGCCAACCCCAATGAAAATGTTTGGGGAATTATGAACACGCATCTTGCCGGAAAGCCAGTCCACGATTTAAAGTAACTCGTACGTCAAGTTCGCAAAATCTGGTCCTCTTTCTCGACGAGCTACGCAAAAAAGTGTTTTGAAAGCATTCCGAGAAGATGCCAGGCTATACTTGACAACGATGGAGACTATACCTGGTAATATCTTTTATACTTCATGTATAATAGCGCTTCCTTATTTCTGACACACACTGTTCATCATTTCCACTTGGGGTAACAGCATTTTAAAATAGTAAAATTGTTTTCCAATAGTTTCACTCGAGTTTTGACAGTGATAGTGGCTAATTTGGTAAAGCTAGTGCTGTAAAATTTGGCGAGAATACTGAATTACTTTTGGGATTTAACCACGGGATGATAAAATATTCAAAAAAATATTAAAATTGGGAATGTATTTGTTCAAAATAAAAAAAAAATTCCATCACTCAGAGTCTTTTTTTTTCTTATTTAGCGAAAAAAGTTATTCAAAAACCAAATTGGATGATTCGTTTTGTGACACTTTGTGGATACATAAAACAAATTCTATGAAAATTGGATAATATTTGGATGGATACGCTTCTACTCAAAAAGTATAAGGTTCACGAAGGATTTTCTTCATATTGTATTTTACTATTACGCACAAAAAGTTGAAAGATTACGAGGTTTGGCCTTCTGCAGCAAAATTATGAGAGTAACGTTGATTGTTAGAGGGCGAGAGGTGAGTGAAATGGAAATAGAATGTTAGTTGAATGCAAGCAGTATTGACAAGATGCGAATGACTTTTTCTCGTGAGAGCTCTGTGCAAATGCGCATTTTTTATAACTTTAGCCAGTGATGCCATAGCGGAAGAAACCTAATTTTATACAAAATATGGGAGTTTTGCAGTTTTTACTCCACTACACATACATACATATATGTATATATCATCATCATTATTAATTGTCTACACCGTCTTTGGCAGACTCTGTCTTCCGCAGCCACATTCCTCCATTTAACTCGATCATTAGTCAGCCTCTTCCAATTGGCAACGCTCATTGTCTTTAAATCATTTATGACAGAATCCTGCCACCTTTGCCGTGGCCTCTGCTTCTTTTTCACAACGTTGTTCTGTGATACGCTATGCTAGAAGATAACCTCATTTTTTATAGCATAGAAAAAATGTTTTTTTGTAGAATACGATAAATCAATTAACTCCTTCTCCTGAATTTAGAAATTGAAGCTCGCTGTCCTCCGACACATCCTCGAATCCACTTTCGAATCCACTAAAAATATCGAACAAAGAATTTGCCTTAAATTTTTTGTTTTGGACGAGGTTTCGTGTGTCGAATCGTTGAAAATGTTGCATAAAGTCATATTGCATATCAAAAACACGGGTCAACGAGTGGTATAAGGCTTTTACAGAGGGCTGAGAAACTGTGGAAGATTTGACCCGATCTGGTCGCCCATCAACGTCTTCAAGGGATGAAAACGTCGATAAAGTCAAGGAAATGTTGCTGGAAAACCATCATTTAAGGTTGAGAAAGGTAACTCGTGACCTTAGCGTACCTCACGAATCAATTCGCAATATTTTACACCATCAATTGGGCATGAGACGCTCCTCGACTCGTTCCAAGAGAATTGAATTTCTTTCAATAAATTCATCGGAAGAAGGTGGTTGAAGACATGCTTGGAGCAATGGAATTCGGACCCAACGTTTATCCAGCGTATCATAACAGGTGATAAGACGTGGGTATATAAGTTTGACATGCGAACCACTCAACAGTCAACAAGCGGCTGAATGGAGCTATCCACATGAGCTGAATCCCAAAAAAACATATCAAAGTCGGTCAAAAGTGTAAGTCATGCTACTCGTTTTCTTTGATTATGATGGTGTTGTGCTCTCGGAATTCATTCCAAATGGTTCTACGGTAAATAAAGAATATTATTTGGACATTTGAGAGAGGTTGTGCTTAGGAAACGGCCCAATTTATGGAAACTCATAGATCTTGCACCATGATAATGCACCGTCTCACAAGGCTCATATTTTGAACACTTTTTTGAGCAAAAACTCGTCAAATACCATTAAACCACCACCGTATTCACCGGATTTAGCCCTCTGTGACTTTTTTCTTTTCCCAAAACATAAGAAGTGCTTTGATTACTGGACTAATCATTGGCATATGTGTATTGCTTGGAATGGAGCCTATTTTGAAGACGGCAAAATAAATGTTGATGATTAAACAGTTATTTTGCGTTTTATTGAACAATTCCCGGTACTTTTTTGACAGAATGTATTAGCTTAAAATATCAACCTTACACTAACTTTAATATATATTTTCTTGATTTTTATGTTTTTCTCTTATTTAAATATAAATTCCTGCAAAATAAGCATATGGCGGTATGAACATAAAAACGAAGTGTTTTCATTAGTTGTTTTTCTTATTTCTGGCAGCGCGCCATTTCGACTATCAGCTGTTGGTTAGCCCAGGAATTAGAGAGTTGAGCCGAGTTCCTGGGCGCGTAATCATGTATAATGAAGCAGTAATGAGCAATGCCTGCGTTGATTTTTTCGTTTATCACTTCACAATCACAATAACGTTTTTTGCCGACCGCTGTTGTAAAAAATACCGCCAAGAAATCAGCTGACTTCGACGAAATCGATGAGAGCCAGTTAATGGTCTGCAGTTGGCCGCACCTGCTGTTTTCTCTGCACGGTGGCGTAAGCAAGCCTTTCCACGGCTTAATGACATCAAATGCTTATACAAAAAAAAATTCTGCAATATAACTTACATTAATTACATATTTTGTATCAAAACACGAAGAATTACCCCTAATTTGACATTATAAAAATGTACCACATTCAGTTCGGCTAATTTTCAAATCTTGCATAGCGAATAAAAAAAATAAAATGTACCAATTGTGATACAAATGTGCCAACTTTGGCAACCGCGACATTGAGTGGTGCTACGCCGGAAAGTATGCACTGTATTTGTTTTAGCTCATGTCCTTAGGATAAATTACATTTGCATTTGGTCGTTTGTTGTTTTTACGCAGCTTTTATGTTTTTCGTTTCGTTTAGCTTCTTCGTTTTTTATTTTTCCTCTTATTTATGCACTTTTTTATTCAAATCGTTCTTGCCTCTTTTCCGCTTTTCCCCAGTAGCTCAACATCAATGTTATTTTTGGTTTATTTTTGTAATTTGTTGGTACTCACTTGCAGCCTTGCAGTGCTTTTAGCATTTACATATTCTATATACGCGTGCACATGTGTATGTATGCGTGCACACCTCTGTGCAAAATAATTGTGGTGCGATAAAGTACCTAGTTTTAACTACTTTGTTTTCTGCAATAGATTTTTTTTTATTATTCTACAAAAAAAAACCATATAAATGAATGCTTCAAATTTTTAACCAAATTCTAAGAAATTTTATAAATAAAAAAATTAAGAAATTCATTAAAACTTCAAGCTCTTCATGCAGCATATTTAGGAAAATTCTGGGAATGCATACATAATAAATTTTGAAATTATGGTTAAAATGGAACTCTTGGTGCAAATTATAAGGTTGACAATACCGTTTCCATTTTGATGCCTTGCCTTATTATTAGTCACTGTTAGACGTAGATAAAAAATCAGAGCGTCCTATTTCTTTTTCTATGACATAGAGGGCACTTCAGTCCTTCATGCTTTTAGTAAAAAGTCAGCTGTCTGTCAAATTTAGTCTTCAATTGAGTGGTTTTTCGAAATGAGTGCTGTTTACGCCTCTCGCTTTGAGGCAATTTGTCTATGTTTGCATGAAAAGGGACCAAATTAACGCAAACTGTTGCTGCGAAATATAGGTAAGGGAAAGTCAAAGCAGTTCGATAGCAAGTGGATAAATCGCTATAAAAAGGGCGGTAACGTTGATGATTTTCCTGATCGCGGAAGTGCGAGCACAGTCTCAAAAAAAGACGAAAAAAAGATTCTCGCATTGTTCTTGAAAGATCCAACTTTGACTTTACGTGGAGCTGCTGTGAAATGGAAAGCAAAAGATGTGGACATGCATATCTTACGGAACGATTCGCAGGCACTTGCTTGCCAATAAATTGAAATATCGCAGTACTTTGGAAAAACCAATGTTGAGTGCAAAACACGTTGAAAAACGAGTCGAATGGGCGAAAGAAAACTTGGACCGCGATTGGAGCAACGTAATTTTTTCTGATGAATCCTCCTTCTAGGCGTTTCCGAGCATCAAACACGCCTGGACAACCTCCACCAGTAGGATGCTTCAACGAACTGTTAAACACTCCGTCAAGGTCAATGTTTGGGGGTGCTTCTCAAACAAAGGGTTCGGTACTTTGTTCTTATTTACCGAGAATTTAAATGCCGTAAAAATGAATAAAATATATCAAAAGGCTTTGTTACCATCTGCTAAGCAATGGTATGTCAAGAAAAATGAAAGCTGGATCCTTCAAGAGGACAACGATCCGAAACATCGGAGTCGACCGTGTAGCGAGTGGAAGGCGCAAAACGGAGTTGTCATTTTAGGTTAGCCATCTCAGTCACCGGATGCAAATCCCATAGAAAATGTGTAGGCTCTGATGAAAATGCATCTTCGCAGACGCAAGCTATGTAACTTAGATCAACTTTCTCGACAAATTCGGAAAATTTGGATGACAATGACAACATCCGATGAAGCGACGCTTGGAGTGTTTGAGAGAAAGATTCTGCGTAAGATTTTTGGACCTTTGCACGTTAACGACGACGAGTATCGCAGGCGGTGGAACAATGATGGATGGTGGCGGATGGAACAATCTGTATGCGCTTTACGACGCCATAGGCATAGCGTAGCGAATAAAGATCCAGTGGGTCGTTGGTTGGGTCGTCCGAATGGATACAAACGCTCCGACTCTGAAAGTATTCCGCTGGTGGTAGCAGAGGAAGAGGAAGACCTCGTTGGTGGTCCAATTGGAACCGGTTAGCAAGATAAAGAAACAAGGGGTGCGTTTTGGTAAATTTGGTGAAAACCGCTTACGCGAAGCAAATGTACATATCTTTCGGGCATTTTATGTGATAATAAATCTTCTGGTCATCCGCATCACAGAAGGAAATTACACTTAGAGAAACATGAGGAAGCATCTTTAATAAAAAGTAAAAAGAGCAAAAGTCCCAAGACATTCGCTTCGGGAACACCTGAGGTAACAATAATTATTCTAAAATTTAATGGGCTATGAAATACCTTGCATACCTTGAAATTTTCTGAAAATTTCGATTAAAAAGTGAGAAAATTTTTTCCAATTTTTAAAAATTTGTTCAATTTTTGTGAATTTTGTGCAAGTGTCGAGCTTTGAGTTAAATGATTTTTGTTATAAAATGCACAAAACTTTTATAAAAACATAAAAAAATATAAAAAAACTATATTAAAACTTGGTAATCCGTCGCGCTACTATTATTTTGAACACCGGTGTATGCAAGTATATGTATATGCATGTACGCGCCTTATTTTGCTTTCTTTTTTGCCATATTTATTTTTTAAAACAAATATTTTTTTGTTAATTTTATGTTTTGGCGCCTGGCAGCTGCATTTGTTTAAATGACTGGCAAAACGGCAACACCAATAACAAAATGGAAGGGATAAAAGTAAACAGCAACAGTGCCAACAACAGTGTAGTGCAGTTTTTGTTGTGCGGCCAGTAAGGCGGCTGCTTGCAACATTGTTGCTGGAAGTTTTTTTCTGCTACGTATTTTTGCAAATCCACTCAGTCGTTCATAGTTTTTCTTCCCTGCATTTACAGTTATTATTTATTTATTTGTATGTATGCGTATACATTTATATTTTCATTCTTTTTTTTTTGTTGTTTTTCCGTCACTTTGTTGGTAACACATCACCTCAATGCTGCTTTTCATTTTGTTATTTTAACGAGCTCTATTCGGTTATACGCACCTCTTATTTATTGTGTTGCTGTTTTTTTTTTTTTGAGTGCACATTTTTGTATTTTAACATTTTCATTTGCGTATTTCGTCATATTCTTGCAGTGTTTTTTTCACTTGTTTATTATTTTCAGTTGTTGTTTTAGTAAATACTGGTTGCTATAAGCGTTGTTGTAGCTGCAAATGCTACAATATCACAATCAAATATTTTTTATATTCTCGCTCAACACCAACAAACAAACCGTGTAAGGTAAACGAGGCAAATAGCCAAATATGCCATGGCAAAAATGTAAAATAAAAAAGTCACAAAAAAGAGAATAATTTACTCTGAAATCCTTGTATGCACATCGAAAATTGACGACATCAATTCAACCGGATTGAAATTCAATTTCCTGCAATTTTTGGGAACATCGAGTGTAACCTTATAGTTTTTTGAGTGGGGCATGTATGTATGTATAATAGTGTGGAACGAATTTTGCTTTAAATCCGATTTGACAGAGCTTACCGAGCTCACTTAAAATATTACTATATTTATCTTATCGTATCTCAAAATACCCCGCAAACGTTATTAAGTTATGACAAAAGTTAAGGCAAAATTTACCTTTCATATTCTACTGCAATTTTAAAAAGAGCAAAACTTCTCATCCCTGTTCTTATTGGTTTCAATTTTCCTTTCCTCTTTTCCCCAGTTATGTACCAAATATTAGATATCAAATAAATGCGTAAAAGCAAACCACAAATAATAAACTGCCCCATATTTGACTATATATTATATATTTGTTCCCTTTATTCCTGTATGGAACATAGGGCTTTGATTGCAAGAAATATGAATACAAGTTAAAAAGCTGACGCCATTCGTCTAATGGAAGAATTGGAAAGTGCATGCAAACTGTCTCCGCGCGAAGATAGTAATTTTCAGCGATAGTCAGTCTGCATTCAAATCCCAGCCATCCTTTGAGGTAAACTGCTAAATAGTCCAAATTTTCTTAGGCACCTCAAAATATTTTCTTAGTAAAATAATATTGTATTTTGCGTTGCATTGCAAAGCCATTACAAAAACAAAAAACATATTACATCATAAAGAAAAATTTCATGTAATAACGTAGTGCGGGATATTTTGTCTGAAAGAACTTTATTCGTCAGTATCCAAATGCAAACTCTCACTTAAAAGCTAAGAAGAACTTAAACAAGGTCTCAGAGAGGCTGCAACTACTGATGTATGTGTGTAAGTATCGATTAACTTTAGTATAAACAGAAGGGGAGTATGACATAATCATTAGCGTGAACAAAGGTAAGCCACTATGTAAAGTTGGGTTTGATAGCAGAGAATGTTAGTGAAACATTTTATGTTAATGAAACATTCTCTGTTGACAGAAGAACGAGTGAATGCAATATCATAGATTAACAGCGGTGAGTTTGTAAGAAAGGTAAGGTGCTAACATTAGGAAATCTATGTAGCCTGTGGGGCAAAACATTTGCAACTTAAATAAGATTGTGTAAATACTGTCGACTTCACGCATTTAAAAGAAAATATTTTTTTATTATAAGTAATGCAAGTTTATATCTTAAATATAAATAAAAAGAATACAACGGCTATATGCAATGAGACAAAAAAATTGCAACTTAAAGAAAGCAGAACACACTTTTTATTAAATTAAAGGATTAATATTAATATTATTATTTCGTCGCGAATCTATGGTTCTGTCTGTTAATAACTATCTTGCACCGCCTCGGCATTGACGCTACCAAATTATCAGTGATGGCCTGAGGTATACAAGTATATTTCCACGCTTCCACGACTGTTTGGAAAAATTGGTCTGCATTGGCCAGATTACTGCGATCAATGCTCTATTTTACCATTTCCCATAAGTTTTCTATAGGGTTAAGCTCTGGAGATTGTGGTGACTACTCTATTGCGTCCATTTTACATATTCTTCTGGAACCACGATTTAGGGACCTTTGCCTTGTGCTTCGGGTTATTGTCCCGTTGGTGTATCCACTTCAGTGGCATCTCCAACTCAGCATGTGATAGCATTACGGATGAATTAAGGTTTCTGTAAACATACTGATATCGGATGTACCATTAATAAGATGAACCGGCCCAAATCGGAAGAAGAAAAGCTTCCCAGACCATCACATAGACACTATGTTTTACTATTTTAACACAGTGTGATTTTTGAGGACGTTTGCTTAGTGTGATTTTTGAGGACGTTTGCTTCGTGGACGACGGACGTAGCATAATTCATCACTTCTTACCAAATGAAATTTGAACTCGTCGCTGAAACGGATCGTTTTCCACTTGCTTACAGGCAAGTTTATGTGATCGTTAACGAACTGCAAACGTTTTTGCTGGTTACTAATCGGTGGTTTCTTTGCGGGTCGATAACTACGGCCATGCGGCGAGCTACAATTCTTAAGCAGATTGGTAACTCAAGCTCATTCACCAGCTGTGGAACACTTTTAAACGGAAAGTTCTTTATCTCTCTCCTACAATTCCAGTATCAGTTTTTTTGTCAGTTTTTTGATTTGGTCAGTCTCCACGATGTACAACTGCAACAATTTTGTTTCAAAGGTCGAAATTATTTATGAAATTGACGACTTTTGGAGTACTAAATTGTATAGATGCGCAGTGCTACATCAAAATTTACCAAATAAATTTATTGTTACAACTACATTATTCCTGCGTACATATGTATTAGGTTGGGGAAGAAGTTAGTAGCGTTTTTACCGAAGACTTTTATTTAAACAAAAAACAGTATTTATGTCAATATATATATTCACCGTTGCTGCTTACAACCTCTTCCCACCTCTCGATTTGTTGATGCCGTTCCGGCAAAAATGGCCTAGTCTGGGGTCAATGAATTTGTTAAGCCCGTTTTTAAGGACCTCTTTGTTATCGAAGGTAACGCCCTTGATATGATTTGACAGGGCGCGGAAATGATGGTAATCGGTCGGTGCAAGGTCCGCAGAATAAGGTAGGTGATGAAGGACCTCCCATTCGAGCTCTTGAAGTGCGGCTTTGACGACTTCTTCAACATGAGAAGGAGGATCGACCATGTTGATCAAGTATTTTCAGTTGAAAAGCCTCATTCACGCGGTGCAGCTGAGCAATTCTTGTTGACCGTGGCATTCTTTCCGAGCATTTTCCAGTGCACGAGCCCTCCCAGTCCCACCAGATGAAGATCCGGGTTAACTCTCAGCTTTGACGTATCTCCTGCTTTCTCCTTTCCTCGCTTCATATTGATGTATAGGCACCATTTCTCACCTTTCGTGACGATTCGGTACAAAAAGCGGTGTTTATGACCGCGTGTTGCTCACTGGCAGGCGATATGCCGAGAAGCAATTTTAAGACGACTTTCTTTATTTTTTTCGTTGAGCTCGTATGGCACCCAGGCTCCCAATTTTTCGGTGAGTGAATTAAGACTGAGTGAAAAGTAATTGAGACCCGCCTTATGATCGCAGTTCATTTTTTTCCGCTAATTCACGACCGGTTTGGCGATTTGAGCCGTTCTTCATTGAATTCAGAAGGCTTTCAGCTGCGAGTTGTGCCACCGATTTCAAAGTCGCCATTTTTGAACTTTGCAAACCACTGCTGTGCTGTAGACTCGCCTATGACACCTTCTCAGGTGTCGAAAATGTTTATTTTGTCTCCTGGGTATTTCATTTCTAAGCGACAAAACTAATAAAAAATTAATTAACTCAAAAATACAATTAACATAGTTTTGTAGATCAGAAAAAGTTCTATCGAATGAACATTATCCCGTTGCCAAACAGCAAGCAAATCGTTGTAAAAGAAAGAATAAACACTCAACGAACTTATTCCCCAATCCAATACATAAAGCCCAAGAGCAAAATATATATGCGTTACAGTTATTAACGCATAACTTCAGTTATTCAGGCTTAGTTATGAAAACAGGTCGGTGCCACTTGTCACACAGCTAACGAAACAATGGCTCTTTTGCGCGAAAAATTTGATGGTCGAATAATCTCACGTCGCGGCGATGTCAATTGGCCGCCAAGATTCGACACCGTTGGACTTCTTTCTTTGGGGTTATTTGAAAGAAAAGATGTACATCGATAAGCCAGCAACAATTCAAGAGCTAAAGGATGAGATAATTCGGCACATTAACGGCATAGAACCTGAATTATGCCTCAGCGTCATCGAAAATTTGGACCATCGGATGGAGGTGTGCTGCCGAGGCCATTTGGCCGATATTTTGTAATTTCGTAAACAAATTGTATTTTTTTCAAAATCAGCAACTTAACCACCCTTTATGAAGTTCACTCTATAATAAATTCCATATATATTCAAAATTTCAAACTTTGTACAAGATTTATAAAAAATTGACAAATTTTCATTAAGACTTAAGGATTTTTAGCTACAGTTACAAAAAAAAAAATAATGCCGGCACACAATTTTATAGTCTATTACAGTTTAGAATAATAATTGAATTAAATCATACCTCATCTTCGTTCTTCTTGCTATTTCGTTCTATAAAATAAAGCATACGCAATAGTTACCTTTGTTTACGGTTTCTCCTTTGGCACTTTAAAGTCTTCAAAAAACTAAGTTAATAAGTAAATGAAAAACGATGTATGCCACATTACTACATAACACCTTTAGCTCAACGTGCGTATTCAATTTTTCACGCATAACGAAAAAGTTGATTTTTGTGACACGGTGTAAGCGTTCCACCTTAATGTACTAAATATTATACGTACA